>CM019149.1:145602673-145624408 GCA_009733165.1 Naja naja | reverse complement strand
CCCTTGCTTATTAATGGAGACCGAGTGGAGCAAGTGGCCAGTTTTAAGTTTCTGGGTGTTACCATAAAGAGGACCTGACCTGGGGTGCTCACATTGCAGCACTGGTCAAAAGGCTCAGGAGAGATTATACTACCTGAGACTTCTCAGAAAACAACAACTGAATGAAAAACTGCTGGTGACCTTCTACCGCTGCACCATAGAGCATCTTAACTACTGCACCTCTGTATGGTTTTCCAATTGCACAGTGCAAACAGGAAAGCACTCAAAGCATCATTGCCTAGAAGATCATTGGTTGCCCTCTCTCCTCTTTGGAAGAACTTTATAGCTCTAAGCTGCCTTAAGAAAGTTCAAAACATTCTCAAAGAGATCATCTCATCCTGGACACCCTTTTTTGAACTATTACCATCTGGCAGATGGTACAGAATAATAAAAAACAAGGACAAATAGGCTGAAAAACAGCTTCTATTCAGGGCAGTAGCTCTGTTGAATTCTACTGTATAGTGCAGTGTTGAGGGTTTGGGTTCAATGTGTGGAGTGTGAAGGATGTGTGTTTGTGTTTGTTTTCATGGTCATGATGTGCACTAAAGATGGTGTTTGATTTCATTGTATGAGATGCAATGACAATAAAGTAAACTAAACTAGACATAGAAACTGTCACTTCTCCCTACTGAAAAGCTGTCCTTCCAGGCTGAGTTGAGCTTCCCATCAAACTGACTTTCAAGTGCTGTCGGCTTTGGCTTTACAATCTAGAGACGAGCAGGTGCAACTATATCTCTCATTGACTTGGCCTAAAAAACCTAATGGTGCTTTCACCCGCTTTTTAGTCCTTTGAACAGAGATCTGTACAAGATAGAAAAAGCCATTCTCTCCATGTGTTGTTGGCTAATGGGAAGAGGAACCTTGTGAAATTGTCAACCCTGAAGTGTATTGGACCAGAAAAATCACCTCTGGCACCATTAGAAAGTCCTTGACATGCAGTGTTACAACACTGATAAAAACTTATCCAGGAAGTGTGGGAAAGTCTGGCAGATTGATTAGGCCTGGCCTCCTCTCTCTACCTCCCCTACAAATGGTCACCCAGGAATGCTGCTTTGTTGTTTGCACTGAGTGGTTAAAGTCCTTGTGAAGAATGAGTGGCATTCCACAAGGCCCTCACAGAGATGATAAACGAGTGTTGTGTTTGTATGCAAGAGAGATGATTTAAGATGAAGAAGAATTGATAAGATGGCTGTACTTCTGTTTAGTAATTATGCTTGGTTTAACTTGCCAGCTGAGCAAAAGAAGTAAATTGAAGGGGGACAAACTGACACATGAAAGACAATCTCTTTGAAATACACCTGTATTAAACATACATTTTGATGGTTCGGATAACCTTCTATTCATTTCATTCTTTTGCCATAAACCATCACAATGAATCTAGCATGAAAATAGTTCTGGCATGATTTTCCACTCCAGTTATCATTGTATAAAGTTATGTTAATTCCACAAAAGATGCATGCAGGTTCTACATTAACTAAAACTAAATTCTGTAATCCAAGAACATTATGTCAGCAATTTAAAACTTATATTAAACTAGTAATTATTAATCACATTTCAAAATTCACATTTTAAAGAAATGTAAAACTTTTAAATTGGGCTGAAGAAAAGGATCAGTTTGTTGCAATAAGGTATCTCCTTTGTCTTTAAAGATCTAACAAATGTCAGCATGGTTTAGTAGAAAGAGTGCCAAGCCTGTTTTCCCCCCTCCCCATGAATCTCTGCTTTCCATATAGCTGAGAAAATTGAAGGCAATGACCGCATTATCTAATTGCCCAATTTCACCTAAGTAAAATTTCAGTGGGCTGTTCTAGCCATTTAAGTTTACCCAAAACTTACAGGAACAGGCATGTTTATTTTGTGAATCAGACATGCCTTATATGATAGATAATTCAAATTTATATCCAACCACTGATGCAGCAGATAATATTAAGTTCTATAATCAATTTGTTTGAAATTAACAGAGTGTGCAATCAAGATGTGTTGATTATGGTTGAAAAATAGAATGCCAATATAGGTTACTAATTGCTTCATTACTAATATTTTCTTCAGATAATCAAAATGACACCTGTGTAGATCAACATCACCAGACAGAGCACACCAAAATCAAACTGACTATATCATTAGTACAAGGAAGTAAAGACCTCTGTTATAACAATACAGACATGGCTAGGGGATAATTGAGGCACAGATCATGAACTATTCATGGTCAAGTTCCAGGTCAAGCTAAAGAAGAACATACCCACCATTTTCAAGGAGAATATCAGGAATTATTTTAAAATCCTGAACCTCATTGATGGGAACCAGAGGAACTACAAATAAAAGAAGTTGTTAAGGACAAATGTGAAGAGAAACATAGAAACCAAACTGGATATCAGAACAGATGGTGAAACCTGCCAAGGAAAGGGGAGAAGCCAAAGCCAAAACAGACAAAACCTGTGGAAGGAATATCAGAGATGTAAGAAGAGCAATTATTACAATGATATCTGTAAAGACACTGAAGATGGAAGCAGTATCAACAAAATGAGGAAGTCTCCCAAAAAACCTCCAAAATCAAAAGAAAGTTCCAACTCAGATTGGTATATTAAAGGTTGCCAATGAACAGATAGTAATCAATTTGAAGAAGATCGAAGATGGAAGGAGTATATAGATATTGTAATGATATCAACACCCAAAACTTCTTAAAAATCTCTACTTGAAAGCACCTCTGATACTAGAAGGTTACCATAGGACAGGAAGCCATACTCTGGATGGAATATCTTGAAACTGACAGGTTCCAAGTCAGCAAATGAGTGAAACAAAGCTATATATTTATTCAACCCAAATGTTGATTAAGGGGAAGCTGGATTAGAATCTGAGCATGATTTTAAAATTGGGTGAATAGAATACCAATAATTTTTGTATGCTGATAGCACTATCTTACCAATGACTATGTGAATGACCTGCAACCTCTTGTAATGCAAGTCAAGGAACATAGTGAAGAAATAGGACTACCAGCAGTCAGCTTTTGTAATTTGCTATAAAAAACTCCAAAGTGATGGATAGCTTCTTTTTATTTTAGAATTTACTGTCAGTACTAAAAGAGCCAGTAGTCAAAAATGCAGTAGACACAAGCATTTGGTAGGGTAGCAATGAAAATCTTGTATAAGTTATTCAGTTCCATGACACATCTGTACCTACAAAGATTAGCATTGTGAAGACAATGATTTTTCTCATAGATTTGAAAGTTGGACTTTGAAGAAGCCAGGAGCATAGGAAAGGCTTGGAGCCTTTGGAGAAGACTCTAGAGCAGTGGTCACCAACTGGTGGGCCACGCCCACTGTTAGGCCATGAGAAATTTTGTGGGCGCAGAGAAATGCCCCCAAAGCAGCCCCAAAGCCTGCTCCCCCCTTCAGCTCCCACCCTTCGGCTGAGCGCAACCTGCAAAAGCAGCAGCCAGTCCTCACTGTGCAGGATGAGGTAATGGCTGTTGCAGCAAGAGGGAGCTGGCGGCACAGGTGGGCTGAAGCGGCAATGAGATGGCGGAAGGTGCAGGAGCGCCGCTACTTGCATTTGCGTGCACTCCCACACCTTCCAGTTTGCCTCTCCTGGCCTGGGCTCTTCCTTGATGGCCGTGGGCTGTAAGGACGGCCCGGGGCAGGAAAAGTACTGGCTGGTGGTGGGGGGAGGGGGCAGAGTGGGCAAGTCTGTGCTCACCATCCATTCAGAGGTCCAGAATGGGGCGGTGGGAGCGGCATCAGTTCCTTGTCTCTCTTGGCGCTCTGCTTTGCTGCCATTCCCCACCATGGCCCAAGCCATCACTGCCTGGGAAAAGCACAGGAAAAGTGAGCAGAAACAGCTCTCGTTGGGGCGAAAGAGCTGAGGTCAAGGAAGGCACAGGCAAGAGAAGACGGAAGCTGCTGCCTTTGAAAAGTGCCACTTTCTGTTGCCTGTGCCTTCTGATCTCTGCTCTTTCACCCCAGCGAGAGCTGTTTCTGCTTGCTTTCTTTTCCTGGGGGGGGGGGCAGCAGAGACATCAGGGCTGCTCTTCCCCCTCAGCAAGCCAGGCCTGGAGGAACATGAAGAATCGCAAGTAGGTAGGCGGGAAGTATCATCCCGTTTATTCATGTTATGGGGAAGCCATCGAAATAGAAACACACCCCATAACATGAATAAACGGGATGATAGTTCCCACCTACCAGACATCTGGAAACTAGCCTAATCAACAAATGAGTCCCAGACACGAAAACCAACACCGGACCCAAAATAACACATGAGGCCAACACCAATCTCCCTCACCAGACTCAAAACCAAGCCCACCCCACAGACAAAAGGCAACCACCGTCCAGAAACCAGACCATGGCTGCAACACCAGCTGCTATACCCCCCTCCGACCCACAAACTAAGCAAACTGACACACGCTATAAATATAGCCAGACCTCAAACTCGGAGCCAAACCAAGGCCGAATGTCACATCACAGCCTTCCACCCAGGATACCACATCATGGAACTCAGGAGATTACAACACAAAACCTCAGGAGGTTGCAACACAGACAACGACCCAGGAGATTACAGCACAAGACCCAGGATGTCACAACAATACAACTCAGAAGGTCATCACACAGCCCACTACCCAGGTAGTTACAACACAAAAGGCTGAAGGACACAGCCACTACCTCAGCCACACAGGCTCTTATGAAAAAGCCAACCAATCAGCAAACATCAACTCCATCAACCAATCAAGCAACAACACAGCCAACAACACAGCCAACCAATCAGCAAACATCAACTCCATCAATCAATCAAGAAGCGACCACACAGCCAACAACACAGCCAACCAACCCGCTTACAACAGAGCCAGCACACCACACCTCCCCTCCAGTATTTATAGAGAGAAGGCAGCTCAGATCATGCTTTGCTGGCAGAAGCACAAAGCCGAAGACACCAGCCTGAAGATGGCGAGTGGGATCTCATCAAAACGTCGCCAAGGTATTCTCAATCTTACACGGGACAAGACCCGAATACACCAAGACCTATATATATATATATATATATATATATATATATATATATATATATATATATAATTTAATATGAAATTTATATTTAATATAAACATAAAATTTTTATATGAAATATATTATCTTTTTAAAAAAATTGTATTAGTGGTCCTCAGGATTTAAAATTATGAGTTTGGTGGTCCCCGAGATCGAAAAGGTTTGCGACCCCTGCTTTAGAGCAGGGGTATCAAACTCACGTCATCACAGTGGCGTCATATGATGTATTGGGACTTTTTTCCCCTTCGCTAAACCAGGCATGGGCATGGGCAGTGCATGACATATCTGGCCCACGGGCCAGGAATTTGACAACCCTGCTCTAGAGAATACTATGGCAGCATGGAAAACAGAACAAATCAATTCAGAGTTCTTACCTGAGGCACAAATAACAAGCACAAACAATTTGGGAAAGGTTTGCAAAATCCAGTGCCGCTTGACTGTAACAATAATGAATCTACCATCAAGGGACTTAAGAAGCAAGATTGAGGGCAGATCATCCTGGAGAAAATCCCAAATTCATATACACAATATGTCCTCATGTGTTTATTTGTGTGAGAACAGTGGTACAATAGCCCATGTTTTGAAAAAAAAATCTAGTATTAATATGTTCGTTTTCATGAAAAGTGTCTTTGTGAAAGTTATCACTTTTGTTCTAGATCTTTTCATTCTGCCACTGCTTAGGATTATTTCTCTTCTTCATCTTGAATCACATTTGTCTTTATCCAGTAGGGGCAATTCATCTGATGTTTGCTGGTGATACTGCAACATCATAGCTAATGTGATGATACTGTGAAAATGGATGACTATAAACAAAACCAGACATCAGCACACAAGCACACAATCTGGTTAAACAGCATTGAAGGCGATTTTGTCCATGAACAAGAAAGATGGGAAGAAATACTAACTAAATAAAATACCAAAATAAAAGTACCATGTGACTGAATGACTTTTTTGAATAATTTCAATGATTCCACTGTTAAAGCAAATACCAAAGGACTGAACATTTAATTCAGTCCTTATTCCTAAAGTTATCAGTCTTGAAGTCAGCTCAATATAGGAGAAATAAAAGTCCTCTAATGAAGCTCAGCTCCTGAGAATTGCGTTCAGGCAATCTTCTGGGCAATATTATGCCAGCCAGGGCATTTTTTCCCCATCTTCACAGTTTAGCCCACAACTTTATTATTTATTTATTTATTTATTTATTTATTTATTTATTTATTTATTTATTCGACTTGTATGCTGCCCCTCTCAAAAGGACTTGGGGCTGCTCACAGATAAAACAATACAATAAGTTAAATTAGCTAAAATGGAATTAAATTACAACAAGCCAAATTAGACTAAAAATCCCTTAATAAATAAGAAACCCATTCCCCAAGGAGTCAGCACAGCCCAGCCTGTTCAAACAACCAGGTTTTTAGGTTGTGACGGAAGGTGCGGAGGTCAGGGGCCAGGCGGAGCCCCAGAGGTAGTTGGTTCCAGAGAGCGGGAGCCGCTGTAGCAGGCCCTTCCCCGGGATACCGCCAACTGACACTGAGTTGCAGATGGCACCCTGAGAAGTCCCTGCCTGTGCGTTTGTACAGGGCAGTTGGTATTCGATGCTGGCAGTAGACACTCCCGTAAATAACCCAGACCCATGTCTCGTAGGACTTTGAATGTTAATACTAGGACCTTGAATCTCATCCGGAGGGCAACCGGTAGCCAATGCAGCTCACGCAGGAGGGGTGTAACATGGGAGTACCAGGAAGCTCCCATCACAACCCGCGCAGCCACATTCTGTACCAGCTGAAGCCTCTGGATGGTATGCAAGGGCAGTCCTAAATAGACAGCATTGCAGTAGTCGAGCTGGGAGGTTACAAGTGCCTGAGTGACTGTGTGCAGGGCATCTCGGTCCAGATATAGGCACAGCTGCAAACCAGCCGAACCTGGGCAAATGCACCCCTGGCCACAGCCACCACCAGCTCCTCCATCCTGAGGACCCCCAAGTTCCATGCCCTGTCCATGGGGGGCAACACCTCTCCCCCCATGACCAAAGATGGAATCTCCTGACTGGGCCGAGATGTCGGTATACACAGCCACTCTTTCTTGGCCGGATTGAGCTGAAGCATGTTCCTGTCCATCCAGATCCGTACCACATCCAGACAACGGGATACCACGGAGAGGGCATCACTGATGTGACCTGGGGTGGAGATGTATAACTGTGTATCATCAGCGTACTGATGATACTTCACCCCAAAGCCACGGATGATCTCGCCCAGCAGCTTCATATAGATGTTGAACAGGAGAGAATCAACCCCTGAGGGACCCCACAAGTGAGAGCCCTCGGCACCGACTTCTGCCCCCCTGCCAACACTGATTGCAAGCGTCCCAAGAGGAAGGAGGAGAACCACTGCAATACAGTGCCTCCCACTCCCAACCCCCCGAGATGCTGCAACAGGATACCATGGTCGATGGTATCAAAAGCCGCTGAGAGGTCTAAAAGGACCAGGACAGAGGAAAAACCCCTGTCCCGAGCCTTCAGGAGATCATCCACCAGTGCGACCAATGCCGTCTCCGTGCTATACCCGGGCCGGAAGCCTGATTGGTATGGATCTAGGTAGTCTGCTTCCTCCAGGAAAAGCAGAAACTGCTGAGCCACCACACTCTCAACAAACTTCACTAAAAAGCGAAGGTTGGAGACTGGACGGAAGTTGTTCAATTTGGCTGGGTCCAGGGCAGGCTTCTTCAGGAGGGGCCACACCACCACCTCTTTCAAAGTGGCAGGGAAGGCACCCTCCCTTAATGAAGCATTGACCACTGCCGAGCCAGCGCTTGTGACCTCCCTGGAGGCATAAATCAACCAGGAAGGGCACAGGTCCAATAAACATGTGGAACTCAGTCATCGCATAATCCTGTCCACTTCATCCTCAGAAACAGGATCGAACTCAGTCCAGATTACATTGGCCAGACCACTTGCACCCCCGGGGTCAGGTCCCTGCACACTAGAGTTCAGCCCTTCCCGGATCCGAGTGATCTTATCCTGCAGGTATTGTCCAAATTCCTCAGCTCTGCCCTGCAAGGGATCCACCACTGCCCCCAGATGTAATAGGGAGTGGGTGACCCCAAACAGGGTGGCTGGGTGGTTACCTGTGGATGCTATGAGAGTGGAAAAGTAAGCCCTCCTCGCCGCTCTCACAACTACCAGGTAAGTCCTAATATGGGCTCTTAGCTGGGCTCGGTCAGAACCGGAGCGGGTCGACCTCCATCTACTCTCTAAGGCCCTTCTCTGATGCTTCATCTCCCGAAGCTCCCCAGTGTACCAGGGAGCCACCCGGATCTGCGCCGGGTAAGTGGCCGCATGGGGACAACTCTGTCGAGGGCCCCCGCCGCCGCCTGTTGCCAGGCTGCCATCAGGGCCTCAGCAGAGCTGTGGGCCAAGGATGTAGGGAAGAACCCCAGTTCCACCTGGAGCCTTTCTGGGTCCATTAGGCACCTGGGGCAGAACCATCTGGATGGCTCCTCATCCCAGCAGTGTGGGGTAGCTTGACGGAAAGCCAGCCATAGGAGATAATGATCTAACCATGGGATGGGATGGACAGAAAAATCACCATCCTCCAGACCATTTCGCCACTGCTCCGAGATAAAAACCAGGTCGAGCATGTTGCCCCCCTCGTGAGTCGGGCCATCGATCACCTGAGTCAGGCCCATGGCTGCCATGGAGGCCATGAATTCCTGGGCCAGACCCGACGACGCCCAAGGGAAGGCAAGTTGAAGTCACCCAGAACAATAAGTTCAGGGAACTCCAATGCCACCCCCAAGACGGCATCGAGAAGCCCAGGCAGGGCAGATGCTACATAGCTGGGGGAAAGGTATGTAAGCAGCAAGCCCACCCGACTCTCTGGCCTGCTCCTCAGGACGAGGGCCTCACACCCGCCTATCTCCGGAACAGGGACCTCCCTTGGAATCAGGGCTTCCCGAATAACGACAGCCACCCCTCCCCTGGTTCATGACCGGTGCAACACCCAAAAACCTGGGGGGCATAACTCAACCAGAGGGACTCCACCCTCCGGGCCCACCCAGGTCTCGGTGATGCAGGCCAGGTCTGCGGCCTCCTAAATTACCTCACGGAGGAGGGTTGCCTTGTTAGCCACGGACCTGGCATTAAAGTACACCAGTCAGAGCCCAGGGGTCCTAGATCCTGGGCCCCCAGGAAGTTGGGAGGAGGCAATGGGGTTGGAGCAGGTCACCGTATGAAGACACCAGGGGCGCGCTCCCCTAACATGATGTGGCCCCATGCCTCGTCGTCCCCTGCCGAGCCCAACCATCCTGGAAATCATTGCTCCCACTCTCACCTCTGGGGCCCTGCTGGCTCCCCCCGCCCCCCCATCACGATCCTGCCCTGGGCTGCACTGAGTCCCACCCTCACAACCCACCCCTTCCCTAGCCCTCTTAAAAAGTGATCTAAAAACCTAATCAAAGAAGCCCCAGGAACCCTCTTGCTACCCCTCCGAGGACCCCAGCCCCCCCCACGCCATGCCATCTCTCCGGGTTCCATAACCTGTCCTTGAGATAGGCCGTCGAAAGTCCAGTGGGCCAGACCCAAGAGAGAGGGGACTCCCTCCAGGCCTGCAAGTCCGACGAAGAATAAGTCCGGATCTTGTGAAGATGTAGCATAAAGATATAACATAGAGAGGGGTGGTCAAATGATGGAACAACTGTCCGAATGTTAGAGTTGTAAAAGCCCAGTGATGTCCAGAAAACCAGCAGCCGGAGGGTCCAGCAGCAAACATCAGGACTGCCCTCTCACAGAAGTCCTGTGGACCGATGACAAGGTCCCACACCCGACTAGACCCCCACGCTCTCACCACGGGGATCCCAGGCAAGCCGATCGAGACAAAGATGGAAGGCCAGGCTAAATAAAGGGAAAGGTGCCCCACCAGGCTGCTCTCTCACAGCAGCTAACTGGCGGGGGCCACCCAAAACCCCTAAGCCAGCGTCCACTGGGCAGAGAGGGGCATGGAGGAAGACAGTTCTCAATGTCTGACCCGGCTAGGGTAACAAAAGCCACAGAAAACAGGGCAAGATGAAAAGAGGAGTGATGGGGGGGAGGGCGAGCAGAGCCACCAGACCAGTTCCAGAGCGGGTAGATCTTGACAAACCAGTTCCCGGGAGGGCTGATCTCATCAGGGGTGGCAAAGCTGGTGACTGAAGGCCAGGACCGGCGGCAACCTTGGGCAGCTCAATCCCACTCTCCAGGCCCAACAAGGCCGCCCACCGATCTGCCACCCCCGTCCATGTCACTGCTGCCCGCACCTTCTGGCGTCTGGCCGCACCCCCAACATCGAGACCCCATTGCTGATCTCTGCCGTCGCTGCTGCCACCGGCGCCCTCACAGACCCCCATAGCAGACGAGGTCACAGCTGGAAACAGGCGCTGAACTGAGAGCTGCGTCATCGCCTCTCCCGATGCTGTCCTCATCCTCACCGCCGCACACCTGACTTTAGAATACTATTACCTGTTAACCAAAGAGGGTGGTATCAAGATGATGGCATTTGCTTGTTTCTCTTTCTTTTACACTTGTGTCTGTAAATAGCCTTTGCACTTTGAAGGTGGAACTCTATCATTCTTTCCTGCCATATATTCTTCATTAGAAAGTTGATTGAACACTTGGCATCTTAAGATTACTTGGCATCAATTTATAAAACATATTGCAAGCTTCAAAAGCACTCAGTTATAGTACACCTTTAAAAAAAAATCTGGCAAATGTTTCCTAAACTTTCTTTAGATAGCTTAAGCCAACTATGGATAGCCTACATTTCCCAGATATTCCAGGTAGATTCCACTTTTATTTAAAATCAGCTTAATAGACATGGAACTTTTCCATGAAAGAACTGTCAGGTGAAAATTTAGATTCAAGGGAGGCTTGAATGAATGGAAAAACTTACATTGGCTTTTATTTATTATGGTTCTTATATTAAAGAACCTAGGAAACTGTTCTCACAGCTATTTCAGCCTGTGTACCCAAATTGGTTAAAGTCATTACAAATCTAAGATTTGCTATATGATCTGGTAGACACAAGAGTTTACTTTCTCTGTGCTTCTCCAATGCTGGGATATGGCAGTAATGGAACCATTCATGGGTACAGCTACAGCCAATTTTTTTAAATGATGATCCAGCACTGAAATGGCTGTTTATGAGAATAAGCTTCAAGTCCTCAAGCAAAAGATCAGGCTTACTCTCCTTTTGATCCATGGGATTCAGGCAACAAGGAGAAATACAATTGCCTCCCTATTACAACAGATGTGTTTGTTGGGCATTAGCACAACTATTATTTGTATAGTAACTTGTAGTAAATTTGGCAAATTGAAAAGGATCTGGGGAGGTTAGAAGATTGATAAATTGTCATATACAAATGTTTTAGTTAGGGTACCTTTATCTTTGCAAGCTGGAGATAAATTATTGTAAAGATCTCAGGACAGGATGGGAATTGGAGAGTTAAAACATTCCCACTTCACTCTCATCACAGCCTTGATGCAGCTTCTTGATTAGATATTTCCCCAGTCTAGTGAAGAGTGTTTGGGCTTGAGGTATTATTGACATTTGTTTAGCTCCGGGTAAAATTTAAACAACACTTATCACAACTATGACACCTCTAGAAGGCCACACTGGTTTAATAGTTTGTTTCATATCACCTCCTGCTTTGAATTTTGTTTCTGTCTGTCTAGACCTTAAAGAAGAAAAGGAAACGAAAAAACTCTACCTGGATTAGCTGATTATTTGTTGCAGCAGGCCAGTTTCTCTGAGTGTATTTATTACCTTCACTTTCTACAGGTATTTAATATCAATTTCACTCCCCAATCATTCTAAAGCAGTTGGAAACTTCCATTATCTTTATGGTTGCTAGGCTCAAAATGTAAGGAACATGCTGAAATTACCATAACACAATTTGTTAATTAAAAAGAAAACTTGAAATCCCCGATCAAAAGGCAAAGCAATCTAGATAGAAAATTGGCTAGGTTAGAGTGCACTCCTTCCACTTCTTAATCTTGTATGGAATTCAGGTTTCTTGGATCCCAGTGTAAAGGAAAAAATGTTAGAGAAATAAACTTATTCCTATGTGCTTCAGCAGCAAAGCAAGATTAAATGATCTCCCTTGCAAATCACCTCCTTTCATTTAAAGAGCCACTGTAGCTGGAGGGAATAAGACTGCTAGGTTGTACTCTGAGCAAATATTTAAGACATATTTGTCTTTAACTTGCCTGAAGTCAATGAGATGCAATTTGCTTAATTCAGGAGTAGGTAGCATACATAAATCACCACACAAAATTGTTGGCAGAGTCCTACGAATAAACCTTTCAAGCTTCCCAAATGGCATGATGCCATCTTTGAACCGTATGTGTTTATTCAGTGAGTGATATATAATATAGACACAGCATCAGTGTGTTTTCCTGTTATAAACTCTCACTAAATAGTGTTGAACTAATTGAATTTTATGCCTGGGCTAGTATGATGATAATAAAAAGGGTAATGGAATATAACTGCAGCACCTCGAAGGCTGGTGTTATGGTGGCTCAGAAATTAAAAGGAGCTTTAGATACGGTAGCCCTTTTATCTGACAGCTGATAAGAAGAGATAGCCACTCTATTAAAAGTTTGCCAAATTTGTCAGTGGAGGGAATAATATCCTGTATTTATACACTGGAATAAGTTTAGCACCTAGGTTGTGTGCTTTTGATTTAAATTAGGTTAAACAAAACCAGTGACGAATCTAAACAGCAGGCACTCCAAAACACAGGATGAGATAAGGGATGAAGGATGAGTGCAAACTAATAGAGTCAGATCATTTTAGTGAGAAAGTCAGAAAGCAGCAGCAGATCTCCTTCTCTGTTATACCTTATTATAGAACATATATCAATACAAGTACTTGAAGTGTAGTCTTAGTCTTTGAGGATGATTGTTTTATTTATTATTTTTCCACTAATGCTTTGCTGGCTGGGGAATTCTGGGAGTTGAATTCCACACCTCTTCAAGTTGTCATGGTTGAGTAACACTTCTCTGGAGAGTTTTGAAGAGACATTAAGGGTTTCAAGTATTATTTCTGTATTTTCTCAGGCTAAAACAGTGTTTATCAGCTTTGCCAACTTGAAGACACGTGGCCCTCAGTTCCCAGAATTCCCCAGCCATTATACCCAGACACCATAAATTTGCCACAGTGAAAATTAAGGTTGCATTTTAGCTAAAGGTCTCAAACTATTTTACTTACCAGCTGAACCTGTGTGGCCAGGAATAAGCACCCTAAATTCAAGTGGGACTTAGCTACATTATAAGTTTCAGTTCTAAGAAATCATACACTTCAAATACCTTTCAAAACTAATTTTTATTTTACACAAATTGCATATAACCTATATTTATTAAATCTGATCTTTAAAAAAGCTAATACTGATCTTTCAGGTCACAGTTTGTCTAGCTGGATTCCAGTTCCTTTTGTACATTCTCAATAAGGTTCAGAAAACATGCTTGAATTCTTATTGATGATTTGCATACAAGTGAAGTTACTTGATCTCCTTCTATGTAGATCAAAATAGTCTAATTATTGCAATACATACTTGCTTGAAATGCAGTTCAAAGACATCTTTGTGCCATTTTTAGAGTCAAGGGACTTACATTTTAAAATAATATAATTCTGTGAATAGGATGTATAGTTTTGTACCATGATTTTCCTACCCTTAACCTGTGGAATTTCATCAAGATTGGAAGGTCAACTTGATATATACTGGCATTGCATGTATATGAGATCCTATCTTTTATAATAATTCCTGATCATGCAGAGGGCAGAGAGGGTAGCCTTGAAGGGCAGTAGGAAAATCCACTACCAAAAAAGCAATGATCAGATAAGAAAGGCTTAAGTCCATTCCGAGAAACTATTTTTTTTAAATGCCTCAGATAGGCTCCCTAATTCACATAAAGATAAAATGAGGAACGAAGGAAACATATTCAGACTTGCAAGGTTCTGTTATTATAGCTATTCTAATAAAAGTGTCTAAGCTCTATATGGCATTTGTTTCTTAATCTGATTTATCCTATAGGGTGAATAGAGAGGTAGTTGCTTATGTATATCCAGCCAGTAGGTGTGTAGATTTTATTGAAGTTTTTCAACCAGAGGCATAGACAATGATTTGTCAAAAATTTCAGAGAAAAATAAAAGTAAGAGAACTTACAATTGGTAAGGTAAAATGTAATTATCTGTTCATTTATCCATTTCTGTATCATGAAATCTAGAAAGACATGTTAAAAACACTACATAAAAATATTTCTAAAAAGAAATAATCCTTACCTGCTATGTGATAAAGTGAGATTTTTGAACTAGAGTAATTTGAACTTTGGAATTGAAATTAATTATTTTTAATAGGGAAATATTTAGTGTGAATGACTTTAGAGTTATATACATTATGTTTAGAATTTTTTAAAAAAATTCTGGCAGAATACCATTTCACTAGAACAATTTTTCTGCAAGGATTTAAATATCATTTTCTAAATTTGTTCATTTATTTATGAATATGTTTAAAAGGTGGGTTCAGCCAAAATGTTTTGGTTTCTCTTTTTTTCAGGCTTTAATCTGGGAATTTATAAGGCAGTTACTTTCCTGATCAATAGCATTCAAAACAGACTGTACCCGAAAGCCTCAAAAAAGAAACCTATTTTTAAAAGTCATTAATGAGATAGTTATAAATGCTTTGAAAATATGTATTAGCTTTTCTCAGTAAAAGCACTGGCGCAAGAGAGTGCGAAGTCTTTGTGCAGAAGAAGTTATTGATGCCAAAAAGATTTTAATAATGCTGAAGTGTAATTAACAAGTGTGGTTCTCTGTCATCATATATTGTCCCCTCCTTGGATAGCTCTAATTATGTTTTGTGCCTTCTCTTTCAACTCACGTTATCTTCTCTTCTGATCCCTTTTGGATGGAGGACGGGTCAGAAGTTCTCTAAAGGCTCTTTGTTTTCCTCACTCAGGTATTAAATTGATGGCACAACAATCTTGCAGGCTATTTGGCTCGCTTTTCTGGTCTGTCTAAATGTAGGCCTTGTATTACCTTCTCTCCTTCCTCCCTCCTCCCTCCCTCCCTTCCCTTGCTCACTGTTCTTCCACCCAGTGTAAATCTTATGCTGGGCACCCAAAGAATGGGCTGGAGGAATGTGCTAGAACAGAGACAAATTGTTCAAACTGTGCGAAGAAGAAAAGGGGAGGGGAGGTGGATCAAGAGGACAGCTGGGAAAAGAAGAAAAGCATCCCTTGTCAGTTGAGGTCCTTTGGAGATATGAGGAGAATAGCAAAGTTCATGCTTTTTTTTAAAGGCAGGTGGGGTGGAGGGAACCTCCTTCCAACAGGAGCATAGCTTTGCCTGCACAGTGGCCTGCTCAGAAAGGTGACATTTGAGAGAACAATTGCCGGGCTGTTCCTCCATGTCTGCTGCTATGAAAGAGGCTTAAGAAAAGGTGTCCTTGGACTAGTGTTAATAGTCATCTTCATCATTCCTTCCTTCATGTGCTTTCTAGCAAACACGGCCTTATGAAATAGGGGCACCCGGCTCATAAACAAAGCACTATAAAAGATAGATGGTGGGACTCACCAGACTCATTTCCCTGCTGCTAGCAGTGCAGCAACAGCCTGCTGACCCCAATGTAGCTGCTTACTTCCCTCAGATCCCAACCTGGTTGGGCTTGATGAACTCACCCCTCCACCATTTTCAGGATTAGGGCTTTGTGAAGCTCAAGTGTTTTTTTCCATTCTTTTCTTTTTGTTAGAAAAGTAGTTGATCGAGTGAGTAGAGGAAGTTTGGTAAGGGTTATGTCAGAGTTTGCTTTGGAATAAGATTTTCTTTTCTTTTAAAATTGCGTTGTTTCAGCATCCATCTTTCAAGAGTTGGCAATGTCATCCCAGGCCTGTGGAAAGTGTGTGTTGATGTATTGGCCAAGCAAGTTGTAAGCAAAGGCCTACCTGGCACCATGTAGGTTGCGTGGACCAAAGTTGCCTTTAGGAAAAGTCTGTCTATGAAAAGAAGAAGCCAAGTTGGTCTTATCCCAAGAATGGACAAGATTCCTTGCTGTAGGAAAGTGAATTCAATGGGCCATTTTTCACTCTGCTGAAAAGGCTGGAAATCAGAAACCATGGTCTGTATTCTTCTTTAAAGAACTCAGCATGTTGGTGAAAAACAATGCATGTTTGCTTTGTTCTGGGCATCTGAAAAAATGTCTCTTATCTTTTCTTCAGATCCACACTTATGCTGACATTAATGTACCTAAAGGTAAGAAGAAACAATGGCTTAAGTGCAAACACAGGACTGCTCTTTTGTCTTTGCATCTAAAGTGTTTTGCTTTAAAAAATTTTGGATTCAACTTCTGAAGTAGCCCTTTGCCTAGGCAAAATATTCTTGGATTTTGCTTAATGAACGTTACAGAGAGTATTGTGTATAATTTGTGGCTGGTATCTCTCCTGCCATTTTTTGGTTGATGTCTTTTGACTTCTGTGAAGTGACAAATACAGTCAAAGATACCTTAATGCTTATAGAAAGGTTGGTTGTTATGAGTTTTAGATATTGAATAGCTTTCTATCTGCAAATGTGTCTCAGTATGTGCATTTCTGTGTGTAAAATGATTAAGAACTGAAAGGACAGAAGATGCAGCGTCTTCTCTCCACTCCCAATCTATCTCTCTCTCTCTCTCTCTCTCTCTCTGTCTTTATATATAAAGACATTATATATATAATATATTTATATATATATTTACTAGGTATATTAGTTAAAACGTTTGGTGGGAATTTTAACAAAGTTTTCCCCTAAGTTCCAACTTGCTTAGTTAATTATACAATTTCCATGAAGTCCAGCAAATCTGAGTCTATCTGAGTCTATCTTATCCTTTGGAGAATATGGAGAATTGCCAAATACTTTTGGATGTTTTTGAGATTGGATCCTTTGTTCCAATGCTGTTGACTGTGTTATATTGCATAATCTACTTCTACCCACAATTGTTTATTTCCAAAATGACTTGCAAGCACTTGAACATGCAAACTGGAATTTTGCCATTATTTTTTTATTCCTAATTGAATTCCATTATCCTGTAATTCTTTCAAAGCAATCCTTTTTTAAAATTCATTGGATTGCTTCGGATGTTGCATAACATTTTAAGAATCAGAAAATGTATTCCAGAGTCCCACTATTCAAGACTGAAGGGTTCCCGCTCCCCTCTTCTTTTTAGGGTTGATGCCCATAGAACAACAAAAGTGACAGAAGTGAAGCTCACCAAGGTCATTAGTGAATTGTCTGGTTTTAGGTTAGAGGGTATCATGCCACATAGGATATTTAATGCCTTAATATAATTAACTTGACTTATCTGCAACTTAAAAAAAATACTTGCTTGTCTTAGCTATGTTAGGTGTTCTATCTGATGATATTTTGCAGTGCAACAAAAAGAGCATTAAGCTAAATAACCAGGCTTCCTCAAATTGTTATTCCAGATTACTTTTCAATTACATGCAAGGAATTATGACTCAGGATAGCAATTTTGCCATCTTTAGATTGGAACAAATACTTTTTTATGTTCAAGCCAGTTAGGAAATAAAAGAGGAAAATGCCCTCATTGCTTATATTGAGAGGAAAGGACACTGATCCATTTTTGTAAAATCAATCAGAAGTCTTGTAAACAATGTCCACTTTTTAACTATGATTTATAATAGGATTTAATGAATAAATACATTCTAATTTCTGAGTTTCCTACACCATTGTTCACTGCTTTAAGATCTTCATTATTGAAGTCACACTTTCATCCTTACTGTCATTTGCACAAGAGGAAAGAAATGAAAGTATATGAACAATGCACCATTCTTTTAAATCCCCAGCAATTGCTTTTTGCAAAATGCCAGGGTCTGAAGAAATCAAGAATGGGCAAAAACTACTTCATTAACAAAGGTTTCATTAACCACACAGAAATTTATGTGGCAGTTGGGTTTGCTTGAGGGGATGAATAGCGATGGTGGTATTTGAAAGCTGAATGGATTGTAGTTACAGATGTTGCCAAGAATTCTAATAATGTTTCCCATGCAATGTTTGTTTGTTTTATGTGATAATGGAAGGACTATGAATTTGAGTTCTATTATAAGTCATTTCAAGCAGTATCCATATATGAAAGAGATTGAGCTAGGACATTATAAATGGATTTCACTGGATTGAGGTAGAAGATAGACAGCTTCATATTGCATTGTGGAGCTTTGCTTAGTGTGGAAATTCAGATGTTTTATCTTACAATTCTTATAGTCCCTGTTCATTTACCATGTTGGCTGGGGCTCATAAGAATTGTCATTCAAAACATCTGGAAGGATCCAGATGAGGAAAGGCTGATATGGAGCAATGATTTGTAAACCACAGTGAGCCTTGAGCTGCACCCTTCCACTTCTCTCTTCTTTCTAAGAGCCCAAGCGTGGCTCATGGAAGCATTTATTTAGGCTGTTAGTCATCTTAGATTTCTTCTGTTGTAACAATCCAGATTATGGCTAATACTAATCACAGCCTGAAGATGTTTTAATATGAGATTTCTTTAAAAATAACTTCTAATAACTTGTTTGTACCATGGCAATATTTGAAAAGGTTGGCAAGTGTATTTGCTTCTCTTGAGGGGTTCAATTCTGCCTGGTTTCTGAATACATGGAAGGCATTTTATACACTAACATATAAATGTCTCTTCTTTTCCAGGTTAGTTATGAGTTTGATTTCATTTATAAAAAGACAACATTTAAAAGTTGCAAGGCACATAACTCCTGATTTTATTTGCTAGCAATTTGGTATGGGAATTAGTAAGATAGCAATTTAGATTTATAGAATGGATTGCATATATATCCAAATGTGAGGAAGACTTGTGTTAGAACCAAAGCATCTGGGTGATACTGTAATTGCCTCAGTCAATAAGATCATGTACAATATCTACACATAAGAAAATAAATGGCTTTTCCAATATGACAAGACTAAAAGAACTTACCTATCTCAATTTTTACATTTAACAACTTTTTCCATTCAGAAAAATCAGACTCAACAAAAAGGTGGAACTAAAAGAATGTGAGCAAAGATTTGCTATCTCACAAGTCATTTATTCATGTGTATCTAACCATGGAACACATTTTTCTGCCATATCCCCATGAAGTGCCTTCATCTTGTTCCCAGCCCATGAATTAGACTCATTATTTCACACACACCTTATTCTAACACTGTCCATACAGCAAATAATCAGTCATTCAAGTTCTGCTTGAATAATATCTTTATGGAGCAGAGAAAGTAACTTTGCTATTTCAAAGCTAACTCCTGGTAAAATTGAGCCTACTCCTAGAAACAAGGATGTGATACTACATCCTTGGAACATTTAATTATTTTTTTTATCATGACTGAAATGTAAGTGACAAGATTGTGTATTTTTGTATGGCTAAGGCTCATTATAGGGATACAAAATACTGTTTTTGTTTTAGCTTTAATATAGACTAATGAGATGCCATGTGACCAAAAGGCACACCAGTCTGAAAGCAGACTTACTTTCCTTGATCTGAATAATCAGATTCTCTCCTGGTTGCAGAAAAGGCCTAGATACTTAATTATAAATTCATGCTATGCATCTGGATGTATGTCCCAGGCAGCATCCAGTTGTGGAAGAAGGATTGCTATCAAACTTTAGAACATACATTTAAGTCTTGCTAGTTTTTGTCTTGGTCCACTAATCTGTATTATTCATGCAATGTATAGGTGCCAAGCTGGCTTCTAGTGCTATAATTTGGGGACTTTAGCATATCACCCTGTGTAGCCAAATGTTAACCAATTTAGCTAAGAGTCTTATTTTTATCTATTAAATGGATAAATTCCGTTCTGTTCCATTGGTTGTCTCTATATTTTTCTTAAAAATCACAGTTGTTGGAGAAAGGACATTGTCTTTGATGGTCAGTGGTGGGCTTAACTCAGATAGTTTTGTTCATTTGTGAAGCAAGCTTCCTCTATTCCAGCAGAGAATATGTGTATGGGAGAGAACATGATTGAAATGGAGCATGCATGGAAAGAGCAGGTAGGTGACAGTCTGAGCTAACCGAGTTCCTTTTTTCTGCTCTCTTTAGATTAGATTTTACTCAGCAGGGTGAATTGTTAATTAGAGCTGCCCATGTCTGCAGCTGCAGGCCTGTCCTTCAGACCCCTGCACTGCCTTCTAAAATTTCACGAGGGAAGTTGTCATACCTTATTTCCTGAGCTCTAATATCAGAGTAGTGAGCTCTGATTTCAGGGGGAGGAAGAGACATGTAATTTAATGATCTTTATTAGATTCTGGGTAAAGAAGAGGGCATATTGGAGAGATCTTCTACTCGAGCTTTGACTTTTCCAGTGGCCCTGAAGAACATCTGATAGCTCCATCGATAAGAAGACCAGCTTGCAAAACTAAATGATGCATTTCTAGTAAATAGGCATTTGGTATAATTTAATACATTCAGTCTCTTCCCTTATTTTTCTTGCATGGCCTAAATGAGACTTCTGGAAATGGATATATACATCATGTATTTATTAATGCCCAGCTGTGATTTGAATGTTTGGACCTTTGACTATTTGACATGCAATTCTCAGTGGCCCAACTTTATGAGCAGATGGCTGCAGAAAGGTGATATGTATTTCTGTTTTTTAAAATAACTCTTTTTAGCTTGGGGTAAGCTTATCTTATCCCTGAATGAATATAAGAAGAGGAACACATATATTTTACTCAGTTGTAATCTGCTGATTTCAGAGGCAATGTTTCAGTTTCATGATCGCAAAAGACAAAATATTTATATCATGATTCTGAAGATCATACTGTGAGCTTTTTCCTATGATTTTGAAAAAAGGAAGCCCAGGTATGCCCTCAACTATGCCAGGTTGTTGTTTTAAGTGATTGTAAAACATTTTGATTTCTCAGCAGTTAAAAACAGGAACACAGATTCATTCAAATCATTCCATCTAAATGGATTTCTCTTCTGTTTTGCTTATCAAATGAACAAAATTCGAGTTATCCTTAAAACAACTCTATTTAAAATAATTATTTTTAATATTTGCCCAATATTAGGCAAATATGCATTTTATTTAAAGATTATTGCTATAGTTATTTTTAAGGAAACCCAAGCAAAATATTGTCTCTTATTATCTTTCCATGATTATTTTAAGGCACGCTGCTGTTGGTTTCAAAATATGTAAAAAAGAGAGTTCTCTCCCCACCCCATTTATACTAAAAGAAAACTGAAGGCTTTCATGCTAAATTATTATAATGCTTTTCAGAAATAACCACCTTGAAATGAAGACTTTATATTTACTTCTAAGGCCAAAATTACTCTTAGAATTGGCTTTATTTCTGTGAAACATTTGCACATTTAGACTCAGTGATGAAATGGTATTTTGTTGTTTGGACAGAATGCAAGTTAAGGGTTAACTGGCCAAATCCTTCATAAAGAAGGCAGCAAACACTAACTGAATTTGAAGGAGAGAGAAGAGACGGAAAGAAGGAAGTCTTAGCTATTTATTTAATTAATTTATATAGGTGCCTATAGGGCGGAGAAGATGCCTGGAGAGCAGATGGAGGGCCAGCCACTTCAATGACCGTGTCCAGTTGCGATCCTATATCAGGACCTATCTGGAAGCAATCAGGAC